>CM054130.1:88204651-88214651 GCA_028751855.1 Ambrosia trifida | reverse complement strand
CATTCCTATTCCAAAAAGTCCTTCTTCGATCTGAAGGTGTGTTAAGCATATAGTCATTGTGGTTACAGACGGGTTCTGTTTCCGATTAGACAAAGAACCTCCCGTCTAAGAAACCTGCTTAACTTCTCCCCCTATTATGTATTTGCTCTCTCTCTCTCTCTTTCCGCTGATAGATTAGTTTGCTAGTTTGCATTCCTCTATCTGAATCTCTAACACTAACAGGCGACAATCACCAACTTCATCACTGCCTTCTTGTGACACATCGATTGGGTTCCCACCCCAGCTCTGAGTTAACTATTTCAGAGCTCTAGCCCTTTCTTTCTCCCAACGCCGTTTAGCCGGGTCTAGTTTTCCTCTCACCCGGAAGGTGGCTAACTCCTTCCTTGGTCTTACGAGCCGCTTACGCTAACTCAAGCAGGTACCGGGAGGGACATCTTAGGCAGTAGAATCGAGCGGTGCCGTTCAGTGACTATATACGAGTTTATGAATCAATGAAATTTCCTCTTCTATTGTAGCGATACAAACTCAGAAGCAATAATAAAAGAAGCTATCATTCCGAGGAGTCAGATGATTGTCTGGATTGGTTCTTTTGAGGGAGGCCTATAAATTGCACGGGTCCAAGCTTGATTGATTGATTCTTTTAAAACTAGCTCCTGTAACCAATCTCACCATTAGCATTTTCACCATTCTAATGGAAACTCAATTCTGTGGATTAAAGCCCTTCTTTAAAGAAGTCCTCTAACTAGATCAGCTAAGTAGGTAGCTTCGCTCAATTGATTCTATAACTCACCATAGCAAGGTAAGCTGCTCTGTCTGAGTCGTTACTAACAACCGAGAAGCCAGTCTCTCAGCTGATAGCTCATCGGATCATGCAGCTCCTGATCTGGTCATAGAAAGAAGGAAGTCCGAACTTAAAGCCAGTGTCTGAGCCAGCTGTCCTTAGTAGACTGGAAGCCAGATAAGGAAGTCTGGTCTAGCTCTCGAAAGTGGAAGGCAGAAAAAAACAAAAAAGGATAGCTGAAAGTGGGGAAAGTAGGGCTACTCACATTGATTTACAACCAAAAATCCTATCTTGAAAATGACATCTTCGTGAAATAGAGAAAGCCGCCCCGTCTCCAACTGAGGTCTTCTCGCCCGCTGACAGGAAGATTCGATCCCAACGACCGCCTCGCAAGACCTCTGTACTTTTTTATGATTATTGCCTTTCCTTATTTAATAAGGAAATCCACTTCTTTACTAGAGAGAACTCGATTTGAAGCTTTCATTCCTCTTCGGGCAGTTTGGTTTATCTTTATTTAGCTATTGAGCAAAAAGAGTTCGCTACCTTTCTGCGTAAATCTTTTTTTCGGGGGAAAGGCTGGGTTCGTAAGCTGCAAGAAAGGAGAGAGAGGCAGGCTATCTATTTTTTTGGAAGTCAGTGCTTGTATTTGGTCGTCCAGTTCTTCCTATGGACTAAGGGGAGGAAAGGGGCATTCTTCACTCCTTCGTGACGCCTCTATATACTACATAAGGGGCGGACTAAGGGCCCATTGGTTCTACCTTCTTTTCTTTGTCGGCGACAAGGGATCTCTCAACCCCCGCTAAGCATCCATAGCAAAATGGTTAAACATTTGAAGTTCTTTCCTTGGTCTTCATTCAGTGAAAGGAGTGAAGCTTTCCGCAGCTGGAAAGCGGAGACCCACGAAGGCGAGATGATCCCAAAGCGAGAATGAAGCTAGAACCATTACTTGACCAAGAACATGAGAGGATTTCACACACCTTCCCCGGACCGGGTGGATACACGTTTTGACCATTCACAGGATTGAACTACGGGATCGATCTCTTATTTACCAAGATATGAAAGCCACGAGCCGCTTTCTTTCGATGTGCTGTCATGATCACATTCTCAGTTTCATACGAGATTCCCAGTTTAGCTTACGGGGTCAAAGTCTTCTTTGGACTTTTCCAATTCTATTTCTTTTTCATCAATCGGGGCGAGGGGGAGCTGCTTCGAGGAGGCGACACCCACTAGTTTTGTCCGGATCAAACTCTCCCCAGAGCAGGTAGGTGAGAAGGGCTCGGCTCCATGCAGGTCTTTCACCAACGGCTGGCACTGAATTAGCGCGCTGCGAAAGAGTCCGGGCTTAGTCGGCAGGGATAAGATTCTATTCTCGGAGTTAGAACTACATCTATGCAAGGCTGTCGTCTCATGCTACTAGGGCACGCTCCCTTCCCTAAAAGAGGACAGCCCGAAAAGCAGGAAACTCAAAACAGCAGCTCACAATTGCATAAGTGATCACTGAAACTTTGCACTTTGAAAAGACCTGCATCTGAGAGGTCCCCCTAGACTAACTTGGAAGGGTGCAGCTAATTTAAAGTGCTAAGACAAGAAAACAAGGATGTGCCTGGCTCAGTTTCTAGTATGTGCCCATATTCAAAATGAAGACTAGGACTAGATTACTAGGCTATGATATTGTTTTATTAAGAAGGAATCGATAATCATAGTGGGCATCTTTCTCCCTTTTTTTTTCGGGTTCAATAAGTCTCTCGGGCGGGCGAAGGAGATGCATTTCTGGTACTGGTGGTATTGGAAAAGAAAAAAGGGAATCATTTCTTTCTTCTTTCTGCCTTTCTTTCCCATGACGACTAGGAACGGGCAAATCAAAAATTTCACTTCGAATTTGGACCTCAACATCCTGCTGCTCATGGTGTTTCACGATCAGTATTGGAAATGAACGGAAAAGTGGTGGAACGTGCGGAACCACATATTGGATCACTCCAGTGCGGCAGGAAGCCGCTGATGCCGAGTCGGCTCCTATGCCGCTAGCTATGCCCTGCTTGGTCCCCCGCCACGGTGGAGGTTCCGTAGCGCGTCATGAGCACCAGGCTAAGGGGCGGTTGAGCAACTCAAGCGAACCGCCCTACCTTACTACAACATATGGACAGAAGGCAGAAGGTTGTGAAGGTGGCCTCGTTATCCACACCTTCGGTCGGATGAATGGAGGACCGACCGACCCGGGTTTTCACGAGCGTTGGCGGGTTCTGGAGTGCCTGTCAAGGGCGCTAGCACATACCTGGGGGTGATCATCACCACCTGCACCTCAAATCTCGGCACAGTGGAACGTGTAACCCGCCTGCTATTCCATTCAACTACATTTGTTCCTGTAATCCATAGCCTAACAGAACGCAGCAGCGAGGGACAACCCGCCCATACAGCCAGTGGGGAGGATGGCACTACTGGCAAAGACCGTCTGGCGAAAACGCCGCAGGTGCGAAGCGTGGTAGGCCTGCGCCGGGGGAGTATAGGGAGGAAAGGGAGCCCGGACCGTGGAAGAGCCGGGGGAGGCCGGGTCATTTGACGGAAATGGAAGGCTTTGGACTATGAACCTATTAAAGAAGGCCCTATGGAGTAAAAGGAAGTGCATGAATTCTTGGAAAAAGAGTGAGCGAGCCTATACTATATAAAATATAAAAATGGAATCAAGCAAATTCAATGAATAGATAGAGTCAACGGTACGACAGACAGCGCTGCATACACGCGAATTTGCTTCCGAAGTCGAGCAGTCTCAATTTCACTACAGGATTTTAGAATGAATGCTGGGCCACCTCGAATGGCGTGAGCCGCATGCGGGGAGACCCGCACGTACGGTTTTTAGGGGGATCTGGTCGAAAGACCAGCCGGTGCCCACCCGACTAGAGGGACCGAGAAATTAATAGAGTACAAAACTTATCTTCAAGCTTTACCTTATTCTGATCGTTCAGAGGGCGATCGCGGGGTCACTGAATGAAGTCCTCCGTTTCTTTCGGAGGTGCTGACCCGCAGCGAGGCAGAGATGACTAAGTGACATATGGAATATGGCGACGACAACAGCATGTCGTAGAAGGAGATAACAAGTGGAGCCAATGACCCACTAAGACTAACGTATCTACAACTACATCCCCGAGCGGCAGTCAAACGGGGGCGTGAATGCGAGATGCCAGCGGAATGATCGGCCGGACAGAGGCTAGGGCTCCTTCCTTCCCACCGCGTCCTTCCTTGTGTGTCGGAGATATAAAGCGAGTGCACCGGAAAAGAACGGGAACTGGGTCGATCTATTCTATGTCGAAGCATCCGAAGCATAACTGCACACTCACACGATATTTGCCGACAGATAGGAGCATTCGGTGGAACCGGTGAACTACACTTGCTTCTGGATAGATGTGTGGGACAGAGGGCTCGTGGTACCTGCTGCCCACCCTTCCTCCTCTGCTTTGAGAACCGTGTGAACGGAGAGTGGGCAGAGGGAAGGAAGTCCTCATACGGAGTCGCACACTTACTTGAGCAGTGCGGGAGACTAGGGAATGGGTCGAGTAAAGTCCCCTGGGGCCGGAAAAATCACAGAGACGTACTGATACGATAGGGCTTTGATTGGTATTTCTTTTTTTCTTAGTGATTGTAAAGGAGGGCGCTTGGCTATGTTATAGAAAGGGAAGGCAGAGGGCGAAGAGAGGCGGCTTGCCAGGGAAGGAATGGGAAATCGTCAAAGATGACTTCTTTATTATCGAAACGAAGGGCTAAATAGCACCAGTGATTCTCTGAGCCGGTCGGGATTTCCAACGCCTCGGGAAAGTGGTCGAGATAGATGACAGCGCCTTTTTCCCCTCTTCCTTAGCTGGAGGGCAATCTTCTCTTATGGCCTTCACCTCTCGCCCGGCCCGAAAATAGAGAATCCAGCCCCCTTCTGATCCATTCATTTCTGCAAGCGGGGAGGATCCAGAGCTAAGCCCCCTCCTATTCGAGGCCGGGTGACCTTGCCCCACAAGCACCCAACCTTCTTTTTGCTCTTCCTTCGGGTTGCCTCCACGAACGCGCCACCTAGGAGCCCTACTCATATTCCAAAAGCGCTACTTCAATTCAAGCGCAAGCCCCCTTCTATTGCATAACCTAAAAAAGCTATAAACAAAGTACAAAAGTGGTTGCGGGAACGATACGCTTTGGTTACCAGCGAACGCTTCCAAAGCGACCAGCTTTCAATACTAGTTGTTACCTTACGCAGCCATTTTTCTAATATTCTTGAATAGCATGGCTGGGGGGCTAAGATAACTCAAATGGGAGAGCCGTGTTATGGGTGACCTTATTGCACGGTTCAGAGAGCACTTGTGTATGTGATGCAAGTGTACGTGTACGAAAAAGCTGTCGTAAAGTTTCGTTGTTCGTTCCGTCGTCGACCCTATCTATGTGTGACATTCGTCACCTTCGCCTTTCATCTAATTTACAATAATAGTCCTTCAAAAAATTTCCATTATAGTTCCTGTAAGTTTCGTCGTTTCTTTTAAATTTAATTTTAGAGCGAACAATTTTTTTTTTATGAATCGGTTATAAGATTTAATCAAACATGTATCTTGAAGCGTCTACGCAATTGATTTTATTAAAGTTTCAAGTTTTATAAAATTTTAAAATCATTTTGGTTAAACCAACTTAACTTGGTTAAGTTATTATATAAAGAAAGTTAATAAATCATAATAAAAACTAACTAGGTTAAACATGAGGGACTAAATCTGCCAAACCTTAAAACTTTTAAAACCAACCCTCCCTTTCCCCCCTGCCACGTTTTTCCGGCGAGCCTAGCTCCGGCCACCGGAGTATTTTTCCGGCGAGGACTAAACTCACGCATAAATGGTCCGTTTCACATATTAATCGTTCCCAAACGTTTCTCCACCCTTAGACTTTGAAACCCCATCATTAAAACGAGCTTTAACACCCATTTTATTGAGCTTAATTCGTAATAAATAGTAACCGATCGGACTCTTTATGATTTCTTCAAAAAAAAACGCCACTCACTCGTCCATTATATAAAGTCATTGTCTTCATTCCATACCTGCACTTTAGTCGCTCCAAAACCACAAAAAAATCGTCTCAATTCATCGCTGAAAGCTGCTCAATTTGCGATTGAAATTGCGGCTCTTGAAGCTTCGCTTTCGACTAAGATTCGTGCTTGTAAGTCCCAAATTATTATGCCGTTTTACTCTTTATATCACGCTCTACGAAAGCCCCTTATAACAGTTATGAATCGGCTCTGTATTTTGGTTATTAGATTTAGGGCTAGGGTTAGGGTTCTTAGGTTTTAATTTGGGGAAGAAGATGGTTTTTATTAATAAGTTAAATACATTGTTTGTTGGGTAAAATTAATAACTTGGTGGCTTGGTCTAGTGGTTGAGGGTATGACTTACACAGCAAAGGTCAGGGGTTCGAACCCCATGACCATCAAGTTTTCTTTTTTGACTTTAGGTTGTAGTATTTTTATTAAAATCTTAATTATAAATAATCATTTATAATCCACATAAATCTATAATATTCATAATAAATTCATTTTTGCTCCAAAAATTATGAAAATTTAGGTGTAGCTTCTTGACATCATAAAGAACATTTCCACATTTTTATTTTCTGAAAAATGTTTTATTTTTATATTTTTATTGAATTAAATTGTTTTAATCATATATAATTGATAAAAAATTCATTTTTAATGATTTTAATCTCAAACTTTTTGAGTAATTATTTCTAACCATTCTCAACTGAAATAAAAATTATTGGTTAAGAAAACATTTATTTTTATTAATTTTACCATTTTTAATCATTTAAACATGATTTAATCTCATTAAATCAGTTTTAAATACGAATAAGTTTATATAAATTATGGGGAAATTATTCTAATATGTTTACATCAGAAATCATCCATTTTCTATAAAATAAATATTTTTGGATCACGTATAGTATTATTAGTCTTATTTACGTTTAGTTAGACATAATAACACATTTATTTATTTATACAATTTAAACATCTATTTTATAAATGTTTTCTTATAAAATAGAAATACTCGTATGATTTAATGTCTTAATTATTCTTGTTGAATCGTTGTGTAACACAAAAATTATTTATTTATATATTTACGATTATTGTATTATTTTAATTTAGTTAAAGTAACTAACTAAATTATTTTGTCTTGATTATTCAAACATATTGTTATCTAAATATTTAATCGGTAATAATTATATTACCTAAATCATATTTACAAACTTTAGTATATTATTTTAATATACAACTTTTACATTAATTCGACTAAATCATAAAAACTCTAATTCCCCAAATCGACTTAGTAAACCCTAATGCCTTAGACCCTAGATACCTTAGACTTTGTAGACTCTACCTTACTAGTATTTATATACGTTATAGGTTGAATTCCTCGGAATTCTCACTACTTAGCTCACAACCGCTTAAGTGGATTTTGATCGCTTTCGCAAACTGTGAGTATCAAGTTTATATTTTCTTTTACTATTTTACATTTCGGGGTGACTCATGTACTTACTATCAAGTTTATATTTTCTTTTACTAAAATAGCAATTCTTATGTGTGTTTGCTTGTGTTATTTTGTGTATCTATGACCTGTCAAATCATTAACCGCTGGGCGGCCTGGCATTTCAATGAATAGTACTATGGTTTATACCCGTGTGACTCTGTTGAGAGTCCTCGTCATTGCTATGTATTGCATTACTACTAGCGCATACTATATATATCTGCTTTCTTCTCTTAGGGTTGATTTGACCCGGATACTACTTATTTCATCTTGCAAAATAACACACGAATTGCTAAAGTTTACCTTACTATATATAACAAACGGATGTACTCACCAATACATTATATGTGTTGACAAAATTGTTTTGTACATGTTTCAGGTGACGTTTGATGTTCATGCTTTCACGCTTAGGCTGGACCTAGTGCTTAAATAAAAAGTTGAACATTTAATATTTATGTTTGAGATTTCTATTAAGACTCTTTGTATTTCGTTTTGAATGATGGAAGTTATTTGCTATTAATATTTACAATTTAGTCCATGTGCTATTGAACAATCGTCACTACGTGACACCTCGATGTTTCCGCCATCGGTTGGGGTGTTACACTATGTTTCTACGATGGCCCAAGAACACGCTCATTCTTCAGCTGTAGAGAGACTTTTGAATTGCGAGGTACCATTACGAGCTCAATATATACGAGTGTTATTCCGTGAAATAACTCGAATTTCAAATCATTCACTTGCTTTAACTACTCATGCTATGGATGTGGGAGCATCAACTCCGTTCCTGTGGGCTTTTGAGGAGTGGGAAAAATTGTTGGAATTCTATGAAAGAGTCTCGAGAGCCAGGATGCATGCCAGTTTCATACGACCAGGTGGAGTGGCACAAGATCTGCCTCTTGGCTTATGTCGAGATATTGATTCCTCCACACAACAATTTGCTTCTCGTATCGACGAATTAGAAGAGATGTCAACGGGCAACCGTATCTGGAAACAACGATTAGTGGATATTGGTACTGTCACTGCACGGCAAGCAAAGGATTGGGGATTCAGTGGTGTAATGTTAAGAGGTCGTGTGACATGAAGACATTGATAGCAATATAGGGGGAGTTCCCATCAGGCAACAACGGTTCTGCCTGACCCTACTTAAGCATGCATATTATGTCAGTGAAGACTTGGTGTGAAGCCTTGGAGCTTACGTTAGAAGAGCAAAAGGCCGGGGGCTAGGGTGAGCTGAGGAGGGACAGCGTAAGTGAGCGAATGTGTGTAAGCCCAGTCAAACATAACTGTTCTAGGCGGGGTGGGCCGCCCACCTTCGAATGGTGTGGGTCCTGCAGACTGTGAACGGATTCGCCTCTGGCCTCTGGGCACGTCGGAACCGTATGAGTTCACCGGGGTGGAGCACGGTCCGCCAAAATCGGCATAGGTTAGGTGCTATTGATGGAATATGGTAAGCCTATCTTTCTCCCTATGGAAGTGTTGCGGGCACATAGAGATGCGGGTAGAGGAAGCCTCAAAAAGCGAAGGCCGAGCTGTAGGTCACGTGACCTGCACCGAGCTGGTGGCTGACTGGGCTTTTTATTTGATCAAAGCAGAGAAGCTCGCCTTCTTGTTATCCAAAAGCAAAAGTCGGTCGAATCGGTTGGCCCCTGCCCCGGAACGCCGAATGAAATAGGTGGCCGGGTTCTTTTTCTACGACCCCTTTTGATATGGTAGGCCCGGCCCCAGGGCCCCTATCCCTTATGTTTAGGAGCGGGATCCGCCCAAGAACGACCTTTCGGTGGTACGGAAGGCACGGACTCCGCGAACGTCCCTAGCCCCCTTTACTAATAAGGAAAAGAAAGCCTCAACCAGAACCACCATTCCTTTTGCGTGCGGATGTAGCTAAGTGTCTGACTCTATTGGTCATAGTTTCCTGCTGTTGCGGCCGGTGCTCGTTTGCGCGCGCGTGAACGAACCCAACAAACAAGGAAAGGATGCCTCTCGGGGCATCTGAGAATGATTCGAGCCGTATGAAGGGAAACTCTCACGTACAGTTTCTTTTTTTGGGGAAGGAGCCCGACAGGGTCCCCCACTGACTTAGCCCGGGCCTAAGTGAAAGTGAAGTGGTGGGCCTACCCATCCCAACCAGGGGTATGCTGGGATTCGCGAAGAGCAGCACCTTACGATGTTCATGACCAATCGGATCCTGACGTACCAGTAGGTACCAGAGGAGATCGCTATGATCGTTACTGTATTCGTATCGAAGAGATGCGACAAAGTGTTCGGATCATTGTGCAATGTCCTAATCAAATGCCTAGTGGAATGATCAAAGCCGATGATCGTAAGCTATGTCCTCCATCACGATCTCGAATGAAACTATCCATGGAATCGTGCGCCGTGTGAAACATTGGTCATCGCCGTTCTTAACCGAGACTCAGGTTAAGCTCCGACTCAGAACCTTGTGGGGTTAGGAGTAAAGCATCCCGAGGTTGGCGCATCTCGTTGAGCGTGGAGAAGCATTGGGAACCCCAATTTCTTTCTTTGGAGCCGTTTCTTTTCCGTCCCCCCGCCCCGGCATAGCGCTTCGCTTCCGGTTCTTCGGAAAATTCAAGTTCTCCCTTCTTCATTGATCTGGGGAAAAGGAACCGTCTACCAGTCGGGAAGCTAGACATCAAGTAAGTGGCTTGATGAGGATAACTAAGCTGACACG